>CM031241.1:629213554-629235129 GCA_018340775.1 Taxus wallichiana var. yunnanensis
GGATATTTGAGTTGGATCTATTGATGATTATCCTCGCAGATGGATCATCGTAGTCATAGAAACCTTGGGTCAGTGGGACATGCACCTTAAGGCGACCTTTAGGTTTTAAAGAAGCTAGTTCTTCTTTGTGTGTGAGATAAGATAATGAAAAATATCAAAGAACATAAAAATAAATGGGGCGATGCGCCAAGGAAAAAATCTACCGAAAAGAGGAATATCCCAGTAAGTATGCTCAAAATAGTTTGAGGAGCATAAAATCATAATCTACCCATTCAACGAACCTCGAGATTTAATCGAACTGAAAAAGGGGGTGGAAAACATAATGTATCTATATAAAAGATAAGTTAAAATCTAAGGGCGTATAAGACGATGGGGGATTACATAACTTCCTTATATTACCTTAACAGAAACAAAGATTCGAATATAAACAACCCTGATGCACAGAATAAGAACTTTAACATATAGAGAAAATCATGCATAAGGCCGAAATGGCACAGATTACAATCTCCTTATAATGGAGGATCCTACAAAGGCTAGCTATTACAAAACTGAGTCTTTTGTTTCTTCTCAAAACAATGTTTTCCCCTCTTTTGTGTTCTAGGATGTTATCCCTTCTTATAGATGTTCGGGGGGCTCTATCCCCAATGCCTGTAACTGATCCTTAACTTCTATCATTAATTTCCTTACATGATCTTTCCCCTTTTCACCCAAAATTTCAACTACCCGCTGGGAATATATGCAACTATCTTTAATTTATACGGTTGCACTTCCTCGAGTCGGTGAGGCTTCTTCCTTGTTTACGTGGCGGTCGATGCTTGTCAAGGATTTTTCTAGGACCTTGTTGCTGAAAATACACCCGATAGACATGTGGAGAACCACTTGAGCATCACCTATCTTTCCGACTTTTCCTTACTAAGGGGACTTTTGGGGCTCTGGGACAAGTGTACAACGTGGTGCAAGTTTAAGATCTCTTCCCACTTTTTTCATATCCCTATTGTGCTAGGGAGACACATGGATCCCTTCCACATCCATCCTTATAATTATTCAATTTTTAGAACCAAGAAACTGAAAGAAACTAGGTAGGAACAACAACAAAAATGGGGGAAATAATTCATTTAAAAAAATAGCTCCACACTTATGGTGAATCACCAAGGGACTTTGTGCCGGTCATGGAAGAATCCTACACTCTTCCATCCTCAAAATATCAAAATTGTGGATTTATCAAATTCCACTCGAGTTTCTTCAACGTAGCTTCGATACCTGAGCCATTCCTCCTCGCTGGGTAGGTTCTTCTCTACAACACCTAAAAGGCCTAATTTAGCTCAATTATCTCCTTATGCAAGAAATTTTGAAGGTTCTGCACTAATACATGCAGGCGCAACTCCAACTGGACAATGGGGTTTAAGATGGTCTCCACTTCGGCTACACTAGAGCTCTCATTTAAAGACTGAAAAATAGTCTTGTCCTGGCATTTAGCGATTAGGCTCTATCGAATTTGGTCCTTTGTGAGGACCGTAGAATCATCAAGGAAGGGAGAAGGAAAGCCTAACTAAACTAACTCATTGATGCTTTGCTTCCTTTCCCCGAATTCCATTGTGAAGTTGTCCTAAGAGATTCCGGAAGTTGGTAGAAGCCTTGTCAGCAAATCGGGATCTCATTTATTTTTACAAAGAATCAGCCACCGATCTTTGATTCATGCCCTCGAAGGGTGGAATCTGAAGCATCATAAATATTTTGGATCAAGATTCTGGCTTCAGGGACCTTGGTGGACACCGCTGATGATAGTGGAGGCTAAGGATTCTACATTTGAGCACAATTCCTAAGCATCGGATATGAATTTGAATGTGGGGGCCAAGGCCATCGCGTATAGTTAGTAATTTGGTCACACCAGAGGGGTAACAACCCTACACCAATGTGACAATTCCTCCTTCTAGGATTATTGTTTCAATTTTCTGCAAACTCCTCGACCACGCCATCTAATGATTTGAGCTGGCTCAAGGCCTCCTTTTTCTACCTCAATCAGTACGTAACCTATCCCCGATTTCCACTCTCTCTACCTATGAAGTCAGTAAGGGCCTCTTAGATGGAGCCTCTTTCAACTCCTTACAAAGTTGGTCAATTTCTTTCCCTTCGACCTTTTCCTTTGCTGGCAGTAAGTAATGACCGTGGCTTCTAATTTTTGAAGGTTCGATTGTAACTTCCTTAGTTGATTATGAGCTTCAAATAGTCTCAGTAGTGACTATCACTGCGCGTTTCGTTCATCAATTCAACCTTATCCTCGTGGGTCGAACTCCAAAATATCTACCACGATAGCACTAATAGAATAATCCTTAGGATGCATCTACTCCGTGGGTTTGGATACCGACTGATAAGATGGTCGATTGTTAAGGAACTTTGCTAATGGTTATATAATGACCGCATATGCTTGATATCTCCAACCACCATCTCCTTCTTCTTTTTCTTTTCCCTTCTATTGTCTCTGGGCAGCCTTGCATGAATCAGCTTTGACTTAAAAACTCAAAGGGAGAGGGGAACATTCCTCTGCGAATGGGAAACTAGGTAGCAGGCCATAAGGGATGGTAATTTGTGGTTAGGGGGTTGAAGCCACCAAGGTCATGGAGGATCCTGTCATCACGTGGGAGAGAAGGTTGGTATGTTTAAGGAAAGCTATGGAAACAAGGTGGCGGGGAGGAGCAAGAGCCTACGATGGAGAAATAGACAAAGGGAAACTCTCGAAGGGAAAAAGGAGGTGGAGGGGGAGATGGAAATGGGGACCCGAGAGGAGGGAGGGGTGTTTGGAAGTGGGAGCTATGGTCTCTATTGATTTCATCCTTTTCGCATGGTGGGCTGAGGTCGGCTCTTCTACGCATCCTCTCCCGAGGGGATAATGGAAGATAGTGGCGTGGTGGCCTAAATTGTAAGACCTTTATTGAGGAGTGGAAGATAGAGGCAAAATAGGAGATGGTTGTTGTTGGAGACTGGAGGACTCTACGGTTGATTTCATGGACCAATCTAGTGTTATTGAAACAACATCCTCACTTTCTACTTCGGACCCATGATCCGCGTCCCATAATTCTTCCCACTTCTCATCACTAGGGATGTCCTCGAATTTTAGGTGATCTGGCCAATCTCCGCTATATCTCCAAAATTCCTTAATTTTCTCCGCACTCTAGTCTTTCTTTTTTAGGGTCACTCGAGTCCCTTTTCCATAGGAAGAGTGGGGTCATACATACCTTTGACTTGGTGGAATGACTCCCATCTGGGGTTGGTATGTCCGAGAGCTCGATGAATATGTAGGGAAAATCCTCCTAGTGGACTTCGCCTTGTGTCAAAAAATTCCTTGGCTCATGCTTACAAGGGTCTAAGATTTTGTTTGTAACTAGAATCTTAGCCATTTCTCCATCTAGGTCATACCTCCATGAATCCTTAATGAGGGCATATCCATAAGAGGCCAATTTTTTTATAAGGCCATGTTCTCGCCTTTCTTTCAAGTATGGTAATTCCTCCCTTGCTCAAGGGGAGTTTGAAAAGTGACTTCTTATTTTGAGCAGAGCCAATATCCATGTTTGGGATTACAAGCTACCGCAGTATCTCGAGGCCAACCACTCGAGCTACGAGGACCCCGGGAGCATAAAATACACCTCCTAAAACCATGAAGGTGAATCATGGAATGACCCCTCGTGAAGAAGTAATCACAGGGGGTGCGGGAATTTTCGAACATAGAATGAATCGAGTCATTCATCTCGTTATTGATCCCTTCCGATCAATCTCGAGTAAGAGGGGCTCCACAAAGGAATTGAAGAATTCATAAACGTCGATGAATGGACAATACATGGGTCCATGTGGATACTAGTATGACCTTATGAGGGTCTAATTCATTATCCTAGATATTTAGGGTCATAAATCAACTAAAATATTCAGTGTTTTGATAAAGAATGAGGTGAAATAAGTAAGATGAATACCTAAAGGTTAAGGATACTGAGAAATGGTCAATATACTCACAAATAGATCCCACAATGACTTCATCGAAGTCAAGCGATATGCCTTCTCTTTTACGCAAATGCACTCCTCAGTTGTAACAGGATTCCATTTTCAAATATTTTACGCCCTATTTGAATCCTATCCGAAGATGAAGGCCAACATGGAGCAAACATCCTAAGAGTCTAGTAGAAGTGATTTAAGTGGTATGGGAAAGCTGGCGCTTTTCAAACTGCTCAGATCTACATCTCTTAGTTCCCTACTAAGGAACGAAGCCTTGTGTTGGCATATGACCTGAGATGGTTTGGAGTTTAGCCATGTCATAAAAATCGGATGTTGGGATGTATCCTCTGAAGGAAATATTCATGGCATGCTAAAATGTGGTGGTCTGGTTCGATGTAGACCAAAGGGCGTATTTTTTGATATGCATATGTTCCCACTGGTTGTAAATTTTGTTTTGAATTGATCCTCTTCCTTGACTAGGATCTTGATTGAACCTGAATACCCATCTAACATGGAGAATCTCTCGCGCGCCACCATAATTACCGTAAAATTTACTCCATTAAGGCAAAGGACAATGATCTTTCCGTATGCCTTTTCAAATGTCTCAAATCAACACAGAGTCTAATTTCACCATTCTTCTCGCACATAGTGAACTAGATTCATGACCAGTAGATTATTTGATGGGAAAAATAATCTTTCCTCGATGAGTTTGGATAACTCCTTTCTCATGAGGGGGTCTAACTTTGGATTAACTAGTCACTTCTTCTCGCTTTAATGGGCTTCGATACTGGATCAAGGTCAATGAGTGTTGAGAACACTGGATTAAAACATTTGAGGTCTTCATAGTCCCACAAAAAGATATCACTATATTTTTGACAGAGAGAGATGAAGGCCTTCTTTTCCTCATGCGCACAAGCTTTACTAAGTAGTAAATCTTTCCCACATGTAATAGTGACTAGAGAGAAGTCTTCTTACGTGGTGTGCATGTACTTTTATTCACCCTTGAAATCATCCTCAGGGATAAACATTTTCTCTAAGGTGACTAACCCTTTAGGAAGCTTGTTTATCTTTAGTTTTATCACTGTCACCATGGTTGTCATACAAGTCATCTTACATGTCGGATGAGAAATCAACCTCATTTTGAATGAACTTGGATGATCTCTGCAACCATTGTTCAACACTACACCGGTGTTTGTTATATGGAATTGATGGTCTAATCACCATCTTGATGTGCTAAAGTGTTTCCTTGGACAAATTCCTCATCTGGAGAGAACTGGTGAACCGAGCATTACCATTTGATCAGCTTCCTTGTTCATTTTACGCACTACCACCTATAGATTTAGAGCATCAAAGATCTCAAGGAGGTCCCAAACTCTATGTTTGTAAGCTTTGAGGAGTTTATTCTTTTTTTCGGCATTTTTCGGGTGACCTGATGGATAACCAATTGTGTTTCCCTAAAGATTTGCAACATTTTAACCTTCCTCTTTTCAACAATCAATAGACCATGCACTAGTGCTTCATACTCTACCACATTGTTGGAACATGTAAATTGTATCCTGTGTGTGAAGAAGAATTTCTCATCCTTAGGAGAGATGAGAACCACTCTTGCACCCACACCATTTCTACTTTTGGATCCATCAAAGTATAACTTCCACAGACTAGGTTCAACTCTATCTTTCTTGAGCACGCATGACAACATGGCTTCTTCTTCAAGAATGTAGTAAGTACCAAGTCCGGTTTCATAAGCTTCCAGTTCTTCATCATATGGATCAAATTTATGGTTCCTTCTTTACCATTCATCAATTACTAGGTAGGGAATGAGGGTGGAAGAGGTTGCTCTTCAAGACTTGGGACTTGTTCTTGGATTAAACAACCGGCTTGGAGAGAGGATGGAATATATGACTCTACATGATAGGTGTAAGTCTTGACATGCATGAAGGGTTAAATCAAGATCCTCGATGACTCCTAAAGTGCTAATAGTTGAACCATCAAGTTGTAAGACTCCTTTAGACAAGGGGCTATACTCAAGACTGAGGACATTAGCTATCTTTTTGGGCATAACAGAGGTACTAACACCTGTGTCTATAATGCAATTATGTACTAAGTGTTTTCCTATGATCAAGGACATATAGAAGGGTGGGGTTTTAACAACTTTAATTACTTTCTTCTCCTCTTAGAAGATATCATGGAAGTGCGTAGCTTTATATTTGGATCGGCCGTTGCATGGGAGTTGGCGTTAGATCTTCATGCAACAAATCACGTTGGGATGGAATGGTCAGGGCATCCCACATTGTAAAATTTATGTTTTTTCTCTTCATATGGTCCATAATGTTGAATGGAAGACCCACTGATTTGTGAATTTTGGGAACAACATCCCTTCGATTGCTCAGCGCAGTAGGCTTGACTCTACCAAAGGAGGGGCGTGCACTTAAGGAGATTTGCGCAGGCCTCTTGTGTAGGGACTTGAGAACTTTTGCTACTGGATGCCTTGGCTACATCTCCCTTATTTTGGGGATCTACTTGTGTTATCGATTTTGAATCTCATGCGCCTTTTTGATGCAAGAATTTTCTTCTTGTATCTTTATTGTCCGCAACTTGGGAGTGAGGTCTGCTTTGCATTATCTCGTCCGCTTGGTTGATTGCATAGAAGTCCTCATTGCCAAAGAATATCAAATTTGTCTCTAAAGGAGCTTCTGGTCTTTCTTGGTTATCTTCCTCGGGGCATTTGTTGAAGGTTCACATGTGGAAGCATTATGGATCATATAAGCTTGCACGCGCGTAGAATCGACACATCAGATACTCGACCGTGAGGCATGTTGCAAGGGAAGCACCATTTTGACTTTTTGTGCCAAATTGTTATAAACTAGAACAAGAACCTAAATCGCACTAGATGTTGGAAGAGAAGGTATGGGAGGAACAACTTGTAAGGTCATATGTGTATTAGCATGCCATCTATCATTTTTTGGTTAGGCATGTACCTTTGATTTCATATCATTCCACCAGGATGACCGCTTTGGCCTTATGCCCGATTAAAAATTCCTCTATAGGCTTGTGCCTATTATTTTTCTAATGATATCACCTTGTTTGATAAATTTCTAATCGTGGGCCTTCAACTCTTCATCTTCTTTTAGTTGTGCTGGAGAGTAGGATGTTAAGACAACTAGTTGCATGCTTTACTCAGGAGTGGGAATAGGGGCCATGAGAGAATTTGGGCGCTTGTGAAATTTTTGGGAACAAGGTAATAGGCGGTCTAGGAGATATCTTTCCCGCCTAAATGAGGCTATTTTCTAACCTTACTACACTATTATAAGAAGATGGTAAAGCCCTACCACCCATGGATTGGATCATGACTGAGATTTCACTTCATCACCTTTAGATGATACAGAAAAGCATGTCAGGGGTATAGGCCTTACCATAGGAGGAATTCTATCCCAATTCTTCTAAAATATGATATTGAAATCAAGATCCGCTCGTCTGGGTGCCATCCTTGTTGTTATTAGTCAGCTCCACCGTAGATAGGTGATATGACTTGTTTTCAAATAATTACAGAGATGTTCCCAACTCATCCTAGTGGAAATAGATCCAAGTCTCAAGCCTATGTACCATTGAAGTGCTTTAACTTTGAAAGAGGTCATAAGATCCTTATTACATCATCATGTGTGATCAAATAGAATGAGAACATGTTTGCTACATCCTGGATATGCTCCTCGGGGGTGACTTCGATTCTCACCAAGAAAGTATGGAATACTTTTGAGAATGCCATTTGACATATCATGTTACACAAATAGAATAAAGGGGCTTCCTCCATTGAAGTTAGCAAATTTTCTCGAGTGGAGGAGGTCATTGATGAGCCATCAGAGGCACACAGTGTCAAGTGTCTATCTTGAGGAGGAGTTGAATGGGCACGACACACCGAAATGGATATGTGAGCATGGGATTTCTATAATTAACTCTCCTCGGGGAAATCTTGAGGTACTCAAGGAATATTTAGCCGCTACACTTTTTCTTGCTTGCACTCTTCTCATGAAAGGCGCTCACGATCACTAAAAACAGAGATCTACAAATTTTGGGAGTCGCCAGATGTTTTGGAATGAGCCTCCAAAGGATGGAATACTAAGTCCACACATAAGAACTTAGAGATATGAAATTTAAGCTTTCAATGTTGGTCCCACCTAGGTGCTTAAACTATTGGTCATTGAAACGTGTACCGCATCTTGGTTCGGATGGATCGAGGTGTTTGAGACAACAATGGAGTCATCCCCGAGTCAGGACCTTGCGCACTTGGGATAGATCTCTGAGAAGGCTAGTTCCTCTATATATTTCTACTACTACTGCTACTCCTAGTGATGGAAGGGAAAACTAAGCTAATAATTCCAAGGGCCTGTGGATAGAAGGATAAAATCAAAGGAAACCTACACTAAAATGTGATAGCACTAGAAAAGAGGGATGAACACTATTTGTTCTGAGAGAAAGTGAAAGGAAATGCGTGAAAGGAGGCTAGGCATGTGTAGCACATCTTAAAACGTATTTACTGTGATCGGGCTTTATGCAACACAACTAAATAAGGAACTCGAGTAAGGGATGTGAAGTGCACAACCAACACACAACGCAAGAGAAAAGGCATGAAAAAGGAATACAAACACGTTAGACAGAGAATAGTCACAAAACGATGCTTCCATTAATTCTAGATATGCATAGAGTCGTTATAAAGACGAAGGAGGTCGATATCCACATACAAGAGCCGAGATCTCGATTCTCGCAACTCGTAATACAAAAATATGAAGGCCTTAGAAGAATGCATAAGGATCCGTAGTGTCCAACATAACAAATGAGCCTTGCTTACATTTATGATAGATCCGTGGAAGAAGAACAAAAGAAGGAGGGGAAATCTAATTTCTTAATACAACCACCAACAAGAGGCATTCAATTCCTACAAATCCACTCCGCTAATTTTTCGATGTACTTCCCCAAGTATGCTTGGTGCATTGAAGAGGAAGGAGCACGAATGAGATCAAATCAGGTAGTTGGAGCAATCATATCTATTCATCAATGCTCAGAAAGACATTTTCCCACTTCTCACCTACCGATCTACCATAAATTTAAATTTGAATATCTAGCAGATAGAACATGTCAAGCCGCAACTCTCTCGACAAGTCCAGCACGCAGCGATCGAGCTCGTGGTAGAAGATATATGCACAGCCGAGCCGTCGCTGCATGAAAGACACATGGCACGCACTTAATGGCTGAAAATATGGCCAACTATGCAAATTTTTTATCGCTTTACTACCACGTGTCACCTATTGGTTTGTTGCATGGATTCAAATCCCTCTTAAGCACACTTTGATAGGCTCAGATATAGCATATTCAAGCATGAACTTACACAAAAGAGCGCAAAGGATGGCACGCAAGGGTGCATGCAAGAATGAGGTGTGGGATGAAGAAAGAGGGAAGGAGTGCAAGGGCACACATGGGGAAATGAGGTAAACTAGTGAGTAGAGAACGTATGGTCAAGGTGCAACTATTAAAAAAAATAATGGGTGTGGCAGCGTGATAGGGCCAAGGAATTAGCTAAATTGGAGCAAGTGTGAGGCACACACACAGGAAGAAACTAATTAGGAAGAAGGAAAATGCATAGAAGGTGGGCGTAAAGGAGGATCATGAAAATAGGATAAGGGGATCGGGAAGAGAGGAGAAAGTCATGCTAAGAGAAGAAGGGGCACGAAGGGAAACTACAACCAAGAGAACATGCCAAGTGATCTTGAGTGCGTGCAACCTCTACAATGAATAAATTAGAGCCATAATGTGTATGTAAGTTACTCAAATTACTAGGAGAGTTATTTGGATAATAGATACCATTTGTAAAATATTTTCCATAGTAGGAAACATATAGTGGTATTTTAAGGATGCCACTGTTTAGATATCTAAATTTTTTGTGTGGGTAATTTCTCATTCATCATGGAGATTTTTCCACATCACTTTATTAGTCATCTCACTTAGGTGGGACCATATTATAGGTGTCTTAAGGGGTATGATAGATTCCTTCATATGTGTCATTATTCATCGAATGCGCCATATAGGAGTTACTTTCCATTACTATAATGTATCTCCTCTTATCCCTTTTAGAGGTATGATTGGTCCTACATTAGGAGTTACATAACACTCATGTTTGTACTTATTTTTTTGATCTTTGAGATCGAGTAGACCCTTTAGTTTGCATGCACATTTCATGGTTGAATGTTTTCCTACTTCACGGAACTCTGTCACATTGCCATTCGAGTGTAAAATCGGTTAGTGTCCACGCCATCCCACTTGATACTCATTCTCATTATTGGGATTCACGCTACTCATCCATCTTCCATCGCCTACATCTCTCAATTTTGTTTGTTCTTATTAGATTCTTGGTCAAGCTTCATAATATTTTTTCCACTTGTGCTTTACTTCATGATTTTTACGTTCATCTAGGTTTTCATGGATTTTTTCTAGTTTTTGTGTTGTTTATAGTGCATGTGTAGGTTTTTTTCTGAGTTTTTCAGTTTCAAGTATTTTCCTTTACATTTAGGTATTTACAACTACATTTGGTGGAAAAGCTAAAGTTGGAGGTATTTATCTTGTTGGTTTTATTATAATTTTTAATAAAAATTACATTTTTTGTTAAAAATTATTTTGGTACTAACCCCTTCCTCTTGGTTTGTTCTCGCACCCATCTCCTCCTTCCTACCTTGCTTCCTTCAATCCATGGTTTCTCTCCACCCAAGATCCTTCCCATCATGGTTGAGCTCTACCTAGCTTGGTAAGCTCTATTTTGTGCTCCATCGTCAAGTTGGTCTCTTAACTCAATGAAGTTACCTTGTTGAATCAATTTACTTCGCAATATTATTTGGTTATTTGATAGGTAATTTAGGTGTAAGTTTTTATCTCTCTTTCCTAGATTTGTGTTTTCCTTCTTCCCGAGTCGTTTCTATGTTAACTTGTCCTACCATACTTTATTTATGTGACTCACTTCTTTGTTTAGCCACACTATTTTGTCGTGATCGTTGAGACGTCCCTAGCTCACCCATGCTCATTCATCTCCTCTCCTTCCACAGTTGGTGTCTCGCTTCTTTTTATGTCTAGATCATTCACAATCCCATGTATGGCTCACCATCGAGCTCTGATATTCCTATGTTACCTATGGATTTACCTGCCCAGCCTCAATTTCACCTTTGAAATTCGTCAGATCGAACCTCATTTTCCTTTCCATGTCTAGCATATACCTTCTTTTCATTTCCACTCGTGATTTTTCCTCACCGTGGAATTGGTTTTCTATTCATTCATTGGTTGGTCCCTTAGTTACAACCTGACTCCTCACCATGCCTTCTTATGTCCTATCAAGCCTCGCACATTTCCCATCTATCTATTCCTCGACTCACTCACCAGCCCCACCTCGCATATTGTAATTTCCTCCTCGAGCACTTTCCCACCTTAGATCCTTGCACCGTGATCCTCCTTAGGCCTATCATTTTCCTATCCTCACCCTACCATGTGACAACACACTCCTTAACCCCACTTCGTGCCTCCCCCTCCCTTTTAAATTTTCCAAGCACATGATATATATATATGTTATTCTTTTCTAACCTAAGTTTTTAAAACATAGTTTAGTTAACTTAGGTCTTTTTAAAAACATATCTTAATAAATTTTAAGTGGGTGTATTTTTAAATCTATGTAGGTGCTTTTTAAGGGTCAATTTTATGAGGAGGTCATTTAATTAATGTTAAACCCAATTTTTAAATTTCTAACCCCATTTTTTAAATTTCCTATTCCATAAATCAACTATAACTCGCCAAATTATTTCAAAACTAGAGTTAGTAAGTGTTTTTCGATTGATTTTTTGTGGGAGTGTGTAGTTTGTTTGTGGCTTGTAAGTCCTTGTGGCCTATCGAGGCATATTTAGGTGGTTCTTGCTGATTTTAGGGACTCGTTATGGTATTTTGAGTGTTTTTATTCATTTTTGAGTCGTTTTGCATTATAGTGATTTTCTTCACTTGCGGGCTAGTGATCACATCCTCCATAACCTTACAAAAAGAGAGCCCCTTATGTGATGTGAGACACTTCTTCTTGCACCAAAATTTGTTTTATCCCCTTGTTCCTTTCTTTCACCCTTTTGTGCTTATTTATGGTTTCGTTCATTTCTTTTGAATGAAACTTACTGTGGCTTCAACCGGTGCACAATTTTTCACCTACTGCAAGGTGAGTGGTCAACTATTTCATGTCGCATGAACACACCTTATTGTAACCAACACATTGTTTATAAAGTGCTTAAAATAGGGGGTTACCGTTGTTCTTAGGGTGTCAGTATTGCATGCATATGCATTCTTGTTTGAGTCCAAAGTCTTATGCTTGTGTGTGTTCTCACATCCTTCTTTTCTTGCATTCCGAATGCATTTTTAGTTGATTCTGATGTCCATTTGAGAGTGTGTGTCCTTGGTGAATTTTTTATACTTTATTCTTTTTTCACCAGGCTAAGCATTCACGACAGATGTTTTTCTATACCCAAGCTTTCACGGATTTCTTCTTAACTGCACCTCTTCTTCTTAGTTGAGATAACTATACATCATGGCTCGTATACATGGAACATTACCTAAATAACGATGTCAGACACCCGATTTTTTTCTTTATGAGTGATAAACGAGATCTGATATTAGGAAGCTCGTAAGACACGAAGACCAATTTCAAGCAGTGTTTTCCATGAACACAACAACATAACAACACTTTCCATTGTGTTCCACAAGCTTTAGGTGGATACCGAAACTCATATGATTTGCAAATAATTCTACCCTTACTTTGAATAAAGTATGAATTATCATTACAATTATGTATTTGTTTAGATCATAATAATAGTTATGTGTTGTTGTTATGATCTTGATTGAGTACATTAGTAGTGAATGTTGATCGTAATGTACTTTTGATTATATCAATGATAAATACCTATCTCCATCAGACTATCTATTGTGTATAATATACTTTGGTTCATTACAAGATTATAGTGAAAATATCATTCTAAGAATGATTGGATCTAATTCTAACGACATTAATGCAACATTACTACAGGTAATTGATGGAAATAAAGCCCTAGGGTATGGGAAAGGCTAAGCCACAATTTACTAAATATGTAACTTTTCCAAAATTATGGTTGAAAGCATCACTATGGTTTGCATTTAGTTAAATGTGTAATAATAATAATATGGTTCTAGACCATATCCTAAGTTTAATCTTTAAAAGGTCATCAATCATGCTTCAAATATTATAGCTATATCGATTAAATCAATGTTTATTCACAGGGTGATAGCTCTGGCCAAGTCACCGACCCTGAGCTCATAGGGTATGGAGTTGTATTTAAGCAATTAATTAATTATGGTCACCTTCACATTAGAAATGAAATTAATTTAAAATTTTATCTCACCATTATTAGGGAAACCATGTAATTATGGAGATATAGTCGACTTGGTCTTGGAACATCTGATGGATCATCTTGTTAATCGGGTATGGTGAGGATTTGTTGTAAATTTTAGTGGGAAACCTAATTTTTTCTCGAAGTTAGTAAATCGGTAAATGGGAGGAAAAACTAGAGTTTAGTACCTATTTCATTAATGGGAATTAATCCCAACCCCATTGTCCTTAGGTGAAGTGAGAAGCTTCTCGGAAGAATATACCTCCCAAATTTAATGTTATTTTTGGGATTAACTCGATGGCTATCCTTTTTGGCCTACAAGTTGTACATGGAGAATATGGCAAAGTTATTTTTGTGCAAACTATTTTTAACTTTGCATGTTATCTTTAAGATGTAAGTGGGATTTTCATGGGGCTATTTATGATCACTATTATGATAAAATTGGGTTTTCTTTCGGTCGATATGGAGATATTTTCTTGTTTGGATTTCTTGAGATCTTGTGAATTTTTTTGAATATTTGTTTACACTCACTCGACTTGGAGAAGATTTTAGGGAATTTCAGGCAATACGTTTCGGGCATGAAATCATTTTCCCCCATATTTATAATTTATAAGCATTAAAATGTTTTAATGGTTTGAGGTTTTGTGAATCTTCTTCCTATGTTAACAAATTGATGAAAAGGAATTTCAAATGAGTATTTGCATGTGTTAACCTCTGTTATGATCATACTTGATAAAAATGGTTATGTATGTGTTTTGATGTGTGATTCGGTTATGGCCATTGATAGACTCTTCGAGTGATCATGTATTATGTATCCTTGTGATTGTTTGCAATTAAATTTTTATTCTAAGTGAAGTTGGGTTAAATACCCAGTTGGAGTTTCATTTGGATTTAGTGGTTCAGGATACCTAGGTTTATGTTTTTCTTCCTTGAATAATCTATTCAAAGGAATTATTGTTATAACAAAGTGTTATATGTATCCATAAATAGTTTGTTTTTTTCTTAGCTTGTATGAAACCAAATGGTTAGTTTGGATTAGATATTGGTATAATAAAATAAACCCATTTGGGTTTATGGCTTACAACATGAGTATATTTATTTAGGCGTGTATAGTCAATATACAAATAAGCCATATTCTATTGAAATATCTCGGACTTTAAGTATATTGTTTCTCAGTTTGATTGGAAATCCAAATGGCTATATCTATGCTAAATGATTAAATATTTATATTATAGTTCAAAACCCATTTGAGAATTTGCTTAATATTTTCACCATAGTGTTTTAGTTTCATGGATATATAGTGTGTCATCTAATGCGTTAAGCTTTAGATTTTGAATACTTATATAAATATACTTGATGTTGGGAAAAGGGAATTGTGTCTAGTGGAGGCTAAGAGATTTCAATTAACTCAAACCCAGCTTTAAAAATATTTAAGGTATTTGGGACCATTATGTTTTTGTAATGGGCATGGTTTTGAATCTTGGAACACCCTAAGTCGACGCCAGTGGGATTATTCTGAATCACCTGACTCCCAAATAATTGTACGGTGGTTGTATTGTTTAGTTATTCTAGGAAAGGTTGATGTGGTTCAGATTTGTTAAGGTAAGTTTGATGATTTTAAGGTAATGCTTATCGATTAACTACTTTATGTTGATAATGTTTTGACATCGTTATTACTATTTCGGACCAATCTAGGTAATCTAATTTCCTTTAAAAATTCAAATGAATGGTCTATTGTTTATGAAGGATTATTTGGATTTTCTTAAATTAGATTGACATCTATAGACTTAGCAAAAATAATACATTATGATGTTAGACAATGTAAAGGAATGACTGGTTAAATATATCAATGATTACTTTATTGTTTTCCCTTGTCACAACCATGTGTGTGGAAAACAAAGTTATTATGTTTTATGGAAATTGGTGGTTTATATTTATGATATATTTTGAGTCTAGTCATGATTAATAGATGATCACGTGTATAGTGAAATCTAAAATATATAGTTTCCTCTTTATATTAGTAATAAGAAATAAAGGAAAAGTAAAATGGGATAATAATATATATTTTTAGTTTTTTTGAAATTATATGGATAGCTCTTAGATTGATCATTGAAATATTTTAGTGCTATAATTTGTAAAGATGAGGTGGATAACCTTTTCATGCTAGTTCTTCGAACTGGCCGATTTCTAACATTTTGCCGTATGGTCAAATTTAAGTCATATCTAGCATATGATTCATAAAGACTATGTTGATAGAAATATGTTTGATTATGATTATAAGTTGTTTTCATTTGTATGACATAATTATATAAAGCGAGCATATGCTTCACTGAATTATTTTTATGAAAGGAAATTTATCTAAAATTTTATTGTACTATTCTGAAAATGGATATTAAACATGTAATATTATTTATAAAGTGTTCAATATTGGTTGTATGTTATATTGATGTACTTATTGAATTCAACATTATGTGGCATATGTTTGATTAATGTTATATGGATTTAATGTGTTATGAATTATCATATTAAATGAGTAATGAATAAATATGATATAGCTATACATATGGACAATTACAACTACAAATGTTAGTTAACTATTTTGATAGTAAGATCAATTAAATGTATACTTTTGGATTAGTACGACAATGTCGTAAAGAAACTGTGTTCATGTATAAATTACTATCCTATTGAAAGAAGCTAAAAATTATAACTTCAAAGAATGCACCTAATCTACACTAATCCATCATGATAAGAGCTAAATAAAAGAAACTTCTATCATCACATGAAACTAGATTAAATATAAACTAACATACATATGATACTATCTACTCTTTATATCACTAATTAAATATTGAACCTAATAATATTAACTTATCAATCAAAGGGGTGATTAGTTGTTTAATTAATAAGGTGAATTAATCTCACTAAAATGGATATTAGGCCAAGTTTAGCTATTCCATTACTATCTTATGAATAAATGGAGGATTGGCGAAGCTCTTTTAATGGAGGAAAGTAAGCTTAAGATCAAATTTCTAATTAGCTTAAAGCTAATACAAATGATAAAGCCTAGCTTTCTTAGACTTTTTTGATTTTGTGTTATGTAAATTTATGTTGTAAAGATGATGTGTTTGAATTCAGAAGGCCTAGCCTTGTATTTATAGTTTTATTTTTGGAAGAATTCAAATTTTTAGTGCATGTGGGACTAAAGTTAAGCCAAAAGAACTTTATGATTAGGAGTGGTAAACATTATTTGGACTACTTAAGATAGGTTTAGGCTAGTTAAACTTGATTAGAAAGTGATTAAAGACTCATTGAGAGTTGAGGGTAGTCTGATTAACCAAATGTGATTGATCATGATCCATAAGGGAATAGGGAGATGTTTAGATAATAAAAGAGGTTATTAACCAAATGAGTTGAATATAAATGAAATAAAACCAAGAAGGTGTCGTACATGGGCATATGAGAATGGAGTGAAGAGTAGCTAATTGACGAAGTGTTGTTAATCGATCGAATTAGAGGAAAACCTATGCGCATGAGAATATTTTAGGTGTCTACATTTGCCCCTCTTTAGGGTGGTGTAAGTGACATCGCTTCAAAGATAGTAGACTAGCATAGACAAGTAGAATAAAGAAAAATAGTAGAATGAAGGATGCTCCCTCAAGTGTCGATGGGGAAAGAGATCGATCAAGATTGAAAAGATGAAGGAAATAAATAGAAAATGAACGTAAGAATAGGAATATGTAAGAAAATGAGTATTAAGAAGGGGAAATGAGCTCACATCCATCTAGTGCCTTGTCAACAACTTATTTTTCATCATATTGCTAATGATCTTAATCATTGTTCTTTATTAAAAAAGAATGAACAAAAGTTTCGTATGACATGAAAATCCATATACGAACAAATGTCCCTTACTAAAAACACCAACCCATGTCACATACAAAATGCAATGCAATACAAGAAAGTAAAACAAGCTAACCTAATAGAGAAACATAATCTAATATTTTTGTTATCAAGCTTTAGTGGTGACTTGTGAAAATTAATGATGAGGGTCAATGATGGTGCCTCAGAAAGAATACATGCAATGGGGAAAATGGAGGACACTTGTCCACGAAAAACAATCGTGCACTACGACAAAAGACTAGGTAACCTTGCTCCCTCAAAGTACAAACATAGTAAGTAAACCATCTTTGTAATGGAGGCAATATCTAAATTATCTTAGTAATTTACGCTTACATGAATGAAAGAACTAAAGAGAGACGTTTTTAGGACATTTTTATTTTTAGAATTTTTTGGGAACATATTTGAATGTTCTAATTTTTCTAACATATTTGAATTTTTTTATATTTTTAAAGTTGTTTGAAGCTATGTATAGAAGATGAGGAAACATGGATACCCCTAGTGATGATGGGATGTGCAAGGGTAGAATGCCACATACATGCACAAGAAAGTGAAGATGCGAAAATGACCCAACGATTAGGTGGGTGTATTCAAAAGAAAGCTCTTCATGTGCTAATTACTTTAACGGGGATCAGAGACTAATATGGATAATTACACCATGATGATGAATAAAACCCAATGAAATGTTAGGAAGGAACAAGAATACCCCCCATGTAAGCTAGTGAAGAAGTACATGATAGAAAGGAGCTGAAGATTGTTTTTGTGAAAGTGGATAAAGGTGTCCAAAATACATGGAAAAGGGTAATCTTATACACATGGAAATTTTTAATGAAGAAGAATAAAAACGGATGTGAATGAATCTTATAATCCTTTTGATGAAGAAGCGACAAATTAAAGGCACAAATCATGAGACAAGATATAGACTAGAGTAAGATTTTGAAGAAGGTCCAAACAAAGACACTTAGTAATATAATAATCTTGTTTTCTCATAGAGATATATTTTTACACATGGAAATTAATTACCTCTTGAAGGAATATTTGATAGATAACAAATGAAAACAACCTAGCCAATGAATAGGAATGATTGATTTTCAAAGTTGATTTATGAATATATTATGGAAGGAGATTCATACATTTCTCCGCTGCTAACTGTTTCATCCATAGCCCTGATGGAGATGTATTTGATTATAATCAAAAAATTTCTACTTCCAGCTTAGGAATCTATAACCCCGATAGAGATTATTGGAAATACCCCAGAGAGAGTTATATATCAATTTTTGTTTTTGCTTTTAGCTTCGGTTTTTGATTTGATTAATTGATTTATTTCGATTCTTTTCCTTTCAAAACTTATTTCAGATCTCTTGATTAAAAGGGGATAAGAACCATATATGTCTTGATGGAAGGATGTGGAATTTCTTGTGATGAAAACATTAGCTAGTGTCAATAAATATGTCCAAAATTTCTTCGCACAAATTTTATTAGATGCTTATCAGATAGATCTCTAAGAGGTCAATCGTTATTTAATTTACCAAGGTGATAAAAGACCAAGGTAAAAAATACTATAGAGATAAATATCACAAAACACGTGGTGAAAAGGCTAACCAAAATATCACCAAAGGGATGAAAATGGTCGGAAGAATTGCATAAGAATAAGTAAGGAAGGGAAGAAATAACATCCATGTGTACACAATACCTAATTGCAATTTTTGTTCGTTTGTTTTTGATTTTTTTTCTTGTTTGTTTTTTTATATTTTTGATACTTTTGGAAAGTGGGACAAACAAAGTCACTCCGGCGTGATAGGATCCAAAAAAATTCTTGACTTCCTTTATGAGGTAGATTAAGCACGCCGTTTTATTATAAAGAGTGATATTATTCCCGATCACAATGATCATGGTGAGCTCATGGTTTAACAAATGACTATGATTTATCTTGAAATATGGATTTCATATATGGGAGATTGAGCTCCCTATCTAGAGGTTTATGTTGCATTGGTGTGCATTCTTGAATCACGTTCGATGTTTATCCTTAAGATCATTTGTCTTGTTAGAGGTTCGGAGCTCTGGAAGTTTTGATTCGAGGCTTGATGAAGAAACCATTTGGTTTTCTTATAATCTAATGTGTGACTTTTTGATCCCAATAAGTGGGAGGAGAAATCATACGAATAGTATTGATGTGAGAAATGATGGCACAATGGCTAGAATCATTGATATAAGGATGATACAAGGAATAAGGAGAATACACTGTCCAATAAATGAAGAGGATGGGCTACTGGAGGTGACTCATAAGTGGAAAATGGAGGGCTAATAGGATGTTTCCTAAGTATAGAAGGTAATGGGCTACCCCAAGGTAGCTCATAAATTAAAAATAATGGAGTGCTACTAAGACGTGGCCAAAGAATCGAAGACAAGGGGATACTAGGATGTGGCCCACATATGGGAAGATAATAGGCTGAAGTAAGTGCATGTGACCCAAGAATAGAAGAGGATGGGCTACTCGGCAGTGACCCATTATAGAAGAAGATGAAGGGATACCCAGAGGTGAACTAAATATAGTGGTCAAATGGGGGGATACAAGGAAATAACGCACGAGTATAGAAGAAAATGAGCTTCTTAGAGGTGACTGAGAATAGAAGATGATGGGCTACTCGGTGAAGCAGACCCACTTAAAGAAGAAGATGAAGGGATAACTAGTATGACCCAATGAGATATTTTCATTGAGGAATTGTGATTTACAATGAAGGAGGTGAATATGGATGAGTAAGAAGAGGATCAAGTTGAATAATCTTATGATCTTCCTCTATTTTCCGAAAAAAGGAATCAATTTCTTCTTCAAAATCACGTGAGTGTATCGGTGTCTAAAGATAATTTTTGTGTGTGATCCTCTAAGGGAATGTCATGATCTCTCGTGATTTCTTCTTCATCCTTGTTGATTGGAAATTTGTCTTGGGGGAAAATTGTGGGTTTCTAAAACAACACTACGGGAATCTAAGTCCCTCTACTTATAACTCTTGGTCAATGTACCTTTAGTATTATGCATGAAAATAAAGTAAATTGATGGTGGTTTTTCAATCGAAGATCTCACATGGGGACACTCGCGTAACCCTATGGCAAAGCTTGTAATTGCTTGTAAGGACATAAATCAATGCTCGAGGAGTGGTACGAAGACGAGGAAATCAATGGTAGAGGTAGAAAATTAGAGGCCCATAGACATTGATTAGAAAGTTTACATAACATGCATTTTTATAGAAGAAATAATACAAATTTGCAAAACAGAGCTAAAAGATTGAACAAAACACATTGTCACAAAGTACCACTTGAATCCTCGATCAAAGGGGCATAAAATCCATCTTTTTTTATTACGATAAATGAGAAGGAAACTCGTACAATGAAATAAATTGGAAGAAATTTACGAAAACAACTTACTATTAACAGAATGGTCAACTATCTATTTTGTCACTCTATACGTGAAAATCATTTATGAAAGCTTTTTCCAAAATGTGATTGCCAACTCCATACAAAGACTAGCGTGAGAACATCAAATAGTCCACAAGGTGCTGTACAACTTCTTAGGGTAGTCGGTAGTTAATACACAATTGTAATCCCAATCATTTTACATCGGTTCGGATTCCTGTGAATCACAAAAAAATGGCCATGGCAAAGAGAAATCAGAAATCGTGACAGATTTATTTGCGTTGCTCAAGTATGGGCCATTGATCACATTTTCCTTTCAATTTGAGCCATCCACATGGCGTATGGTGATTGGGTGGTCGCGTGGGTGAGCCCTTTCATTTCATGACTTTTCGGAGTTTGGAAAACTTTCAATTTTTTCTCTGCCGCCCCACACTCCCGTACACGTGGCACAATGTTATTGGTTGCAGGGATAAAACCTCAATATTTTCTTTGCCCATCAAACTAGGCTCATGGATCTCCTCAACCCCGCCTAATCAGCCTCTCTGGGCAAAAACTGACAACTTAAGTCCGCAGGCCATATCTTGCGAAATACAAGGAGTTGGAACAACTTCTTTACCTTTTCAAAAGGGGAAGAAATTTCCCATCACGATGAAGTGAGGTTCTAAACCTAGTTGAGCCATTGGAAAGTGCTGATTTCAAAATACTCGCATCAGTGACCATTTTCAAAGGGGGTTAACACAAAATTTAGGGTTTAGACTTGAAATAATGAAGGAAATTTTTGAGGGAACAATAGTTGGCTCTAGCTTGGGGACATGACATGGATTGAACAGGAGAAAACATGGCATGAGGATCCATAAT
>CM031241.1:629235229-629250229 GCA_018340775.1 Taxus wallichiana var. yunnanensis
TCATGTTAGTGAACTAAGTTGCCACATGTGTGCAGTCTCTGGGCCCCACGCTGATCAGATCTTATGAGACCATCAATGCAGGCCTCCACAGTGAGGTGTGTACGATATTAGTTCTGCCATGCTCAACACACATTCCAATCAATATCTTTCTGTTATAATACTTTCAGCCACATAGATCATTGCAATGCAGGTATTATCATCATGACAAACATGACAAATACCTGTACATATATCTATGAATCACTTTGCTCTATACTATGTAAGGTCTATCTTCCTTTATAAGGTGGGAATTTCCCTCCACTACTCATATAATCCAAAATAGGTCACATCTTTGAGAGCTAACCATACTTACTTTTGTGTAATAGCTCTCCATGCACATACTGCCAATAATAAGACTTCTCACATTTAACTAAAGTGAAACCAATCTTATTCTTATCTTGATCCCCATGAAAATTCCTTCATATTCATCTCCTCAAAAAATATATGGCATGCTATTATCTGTTACAAGTCTTCATCTATTTTGTATGTTCTTGCATCATCATCCCTAAAAGTAGCCTAAGCTAATCATGAAAAAAGATAAGTCCTTCATGATCTATCTTTCCTCCTTTTTGATCCTCCGCTACTTTGAATGCAATCGATGTCTCAAGCTTGAACTTTATGCCATACATGCAGTCTACCAAGTATATATATCAGCTTAACCAATATTACCTCACACCTAACTGCACATTCTACACCTGCAATGATTTCCTTCAGATATTCAAAGAATAAGAAAGAATATGAATAGAGGAATATAAAGAATTTTTTTATATAAAAGAATCATCTACTCTATAACACATTCCTCTTACATAGAAGAATGATTCTGATACTCCTCTCTTTTATTTTTGGTACAATGTATTTCCACTCATTAGAGCGCTGCCTATACTTCTGTCTAGAATGCTCTAAAAGAAATTAGAATCATATAATCATGTGCAATTTCTCACATGTCCATCGATCCATCTTCTATCATATAAACCCCCTGACTCTGCATCTAACCTTTCACTCCATGCAGTTCCCTAGAAGCTGCATAAGGGCCTCACACTTTTGTTTTACTAGTACTAAATGCATTACCTCCAGAGTAGCCCAAGGTCTTGTACTTCATGGCTTTTAAGACTTCATTATCTTCATGAAATGAGTGCCGGGTTCATATAACCTACTTTGAGATGTACAAGATGTTCAATGTTTGATTCAGATTTCTTTGAAACTCTTCCTGCGGTGCTCGCAGTAAGTAACTTCATAAGATGAAATTCTCTCCTTATCATGCAGAAGTCTTTGCTCGCCCTACTTACTACACTTCTACGTCCTTTAATTAACGCGTATGCACATGAGTCCATCTGCAAGCACAAAATCCACCAAGTCGCATACAGTACAATGTTAGCTTTGAAAGAAACTTTTCAGTACCTTGGATTCCAAGTGTAGTCTTTCCTTTGGGGACATAATTCTCCGATTCCTCCGCCATGATGAGAAGTGCATTGTTCTTCTTCCTGCCTCCAAGTCCTTCTCTACTTGTGCACACTATTCTCATCTTTAGTCTTTATTTCTATTCATATAACACCCTAATTATTTTAGCTTTATCCATACTTTATCAGTGCCACCGCTAAATAGTACTTCACTAAGGAATTACTTACTTGTTCATCTGACATAATAGTAGGCTTCTCTTTGCTATGTGACTATATCTGAGGTGTATTGCTTCAATGTTTGTCGATAAGCATGATTCTTCCCACGTACATCAAAGTACAGTCTGGCTCCATGTGTATGTGTGCATTTACCAAGATAATTTCTTCATTGTGCATTACTTGGCTTATATCTTCGCTATCATCATCTCTCATCCATATAATTCAAGTAAAGTTCACTCGTGCTTTGAAAATGGTGCCGAAAATTTTACTTGTGTCCTCAGCGTAGCCCATGGTGGTGAAGTATATTCCTCACTTATTCTTGTGGTTTCTTCCAGCCCTCGTTGAAGCTGAGTGCAATGGCAATATTTTGGAGCTCGATCATGAATTTCTCAAGCATTGGTTAGTCCTGCTTCTTCCTTTTGCCCCTTCTTCTCCTCCAATATTCACTCCTTAAATGCTTTAATTTTCTTCCTCTGGTGGCTCTTGGTGTCCTTTGGTTGTGGAGAGGATTGGGTACACTCTCTACAAGCAATCTCCTCCCTCCTCCACGCAGTCTCTGCTTCCTCCTTTTTCTCCTAAACATCCTCCTTCTGAAGTGAGATTGTGGTGATCTCCCAAACTTTACCACTATGGTTATTTCCACAGGTTCTGGATCTCCTAAATACTCTTGCTAAAATGAATTTCTCGTAAGACTGCATCTACCATTTCTCATCTTACATGTCACAGTACTGCAGGTGGAGTCATGCACGCTAATTCTACTCTATCCATAGGCTGTTACTCTTCCCTCTATCCTCAAAGCCACCACTATCTTCTCATCACCATCCCTCCCCTCTTCATTCTGCTACCATAGTCTAAAACCGTGACGCTAGAGTTGGCACATCTATCCATCAGTATGCTTACCCTTTGGTGACTGGGTGTGGAATCCATACTCTACGTACTTTATCCCCTCGACTTAGGATTAAAGCCAAGGTACCCCCAGCGCGGCTCCACTATCTCCCAGTGTAAACTCACGGAGCTTCATGCTTATCATTTCTAAAATTAGCCTCTCAATATAAAGGTATTGTTCTGGATATACATGCAGGTCTTTATAAAGGTATAGTGTAATTGCATCATACCTCTGCCCAGTGAAGTTCAGATAGATACATGCATGGAAAAATGGCTGGAATGATTCTTGAAGTAGCATGCTGTGAAAGCATGCCAATGGTAGTTTCCACTCATGGGCTCCAGAACTTCATATTTCATTACAAATTATGTTATAATATGTAGAAATTGGTACACGTATATTCTGGCTGCCCAGGCTTTCCCACCACGGCTGAAGGTGAATGACTCTCCACCGAATGCACCACTCTTCCCCAGCCAGACTCCACGACTGGAGCATTCTTATCACATCTCCTTCCCCTTTTCCCGAACATCCCGCTCATTGACCCATGGCACATGTATTTGTTAAATCTTTCTTCCAGTTGACCTCATTCTCACATGGAGTACTCCTGCATTTTCTTCCTTTCGATCCATCGGGTCCCTCCAGTCTCTATAAATACCAAGGAAGTAGGGATCACAACGAAAATCATCCTCTCACCAAGTGTACGCCTTTAACCCCATTCTATGGTCCTATAATGTATCACTAAATGTGTTACTAGGTGGCTCTTGCAGACAGTTATTTGTTTGTAACATGGAGCTGACTTTTTGCCATGTTCACGTCTTTGACCATCTCTCATCGATCATTCAATTTTGTCTACCCGGGCAGTACAGCTGCTTCGTACTCACTAGTGTATGCTCAACTTGTTCATATCCATACTATGCAGACTCCATGGTATACCCTAAATCCTCCTCGTCTCCAGGATTGCTGCTTTTATCTGTGAAGTCACTATATAGATATACTCCCGTGCCTTTTAATCCAATCAACGTAGTTGAAATTAATGCCCACGTGAGTTTTACCTTCCATCCCTCGCCTAAATGAAAGAAATCTTCATGTATCGCTTCCCTTCAATGATTGCATGAAGGTCTGCTACTTTTTCAAGTATGGGATCATTGCATGGACCGAAAAATCCAACTCTATAGCACTGGAAACATTTATCCCTGCGCTAACATCATAATGCGCATATATCTTCATCATGTTACTCAGTATTTGTCTTCCTCAAACTAATCAGTGGCATCTGACTCTCTTTTTGTTCTCGATATGTGCGGTGGTTGTAATCACTAATTTTCACTTCCCCGATGTGAGACTCCAATTCTTTTCCCACTATTACACTTCTTGGTATTGTATTTACGATAAAATTACTCTCAGAGTAATTTCACCCTCTACTTCCACTTCTTCTTTCCCTTAGCTCCTGCGACAGGCTTTCTTTGCAGTGCCATCTACAGTACTTTGCAATTTTCTAACTTCAAATGCTCATTTTCTATCTTCTGCAACATGAAAACCCAAACCCTATCTTGAGTTCTCACAGTGCCTATTTGAAATCACATTACCCTAGCTCTTTTGTAATGATTTTCTCTCGCTCAAACCTTTCACAAATGGGGACGTAAGCTTCTTCTATGCATACATCTACTCGTCACATCTCGTTTCACACTCTTCGCACCCGAATACTCTTCTCATTTTCCTTGGTTGCACTTGGCTCTTTCAAAATATCAATATTAAAATGGTAAAAATGAATTAAGTATCATGTCCTTATATAGATTTACAAAACGCTAGTGAATTTATTACTCCTTTACCAACCAACAATCCTCTCATTAATTGAACAATTGTATAATTTCCGCGTGGTACATCCTCACGTTTCCCATCTATAACCTTTCTAGTGCGACCTCCTATCTTCTAAACATATACTTCTATTGAAAGCACTTCTATGCACTGATTACCTCATCAACGTGCGCCTTTCCTTTGGTAGTCTTCACGGCATACGCTTACACCTCGTGTTATACCATTCCTTCATTTAACTCCATCTATGGTCATGTTTTTTAGAAGAAATATCTTTTATGTCAGCTTCTCAACTTGAATAACACACATAGTAGTTTGTTCCTTTTACGTATGTGTACTTATTTTCAATTAGTCCAATACTTGGATATCAATAACCACCCCACACTAAATGTATGGGCGGTCCTCTACACATAAAAATATTCAAAGAGTAATTAGCTTATCTACTTGCATGAACATGCTTATTACACAAAAACACCAAACCTAAATTGACAAAGCATAGTGGAATAAGAAGGAAATACATTAATGGAATACATAATTGAAAACCTAATCTTAATGGCAACACTTCCTTATTACAAACACCAAGAAGACTTATTTATAGTAGGGCTTTAACCTACTCATGTTAAAGTAACGAGTAATCGAGTTCCATGACGCTTCTCTAATTGGAAAGTTCCCGTTTCAAGTATGTAGGCGATAACATACGACACCAACCAATGTACCTTAAGTTTTCTTGAATTGGATGGCACAAAAACTTGGAATCATAAAGAAGCACCATCTATCCAATATCAAACTTTTTATCACCGATGTCCTTGTCATGCCATGCTTTCTTCTGGACTTTTCCTTCTTTTTCGACTCCAGCGTGCTATTGGCAAGCCAATGTTCATACACTTGATCAAATTATCAATCCATTCCTCTAATGTTTGTTCATCAGCTAGATCTCCAACATGCACAATACACAAAGAAGGTAGCATGAATTCCATAGGAAGAAGCGCTTCCTGCACTAAACTCTAAAGCGAAATGGTGTGGCCTCTGCTTCAACCTCTTATATGTTGTTCGATATGCCCAAATCACAAGCATAAAATTTTTCATCCCAATCTTTCCTTCCAAAGTGCATCACAAATTTTTGTCAATGTACTGGCTCAAAATTTTGTTGAAGACCTCAATAGTTCTAATAGCACGAGGGATGATAGGGTGTAGTATTATGGTGCACAATCATAAACTCATCTAATAATATCCACGATTGTCTCATTCCAAATATGTTTTCCCATATCACTTGTCAAACTTAACAGAAGCCATAGATTGTAAGAATATTTCCCCATAAAAACATAGTTGTTGTAGCTTCTCATACGAGTCCTTAGTAGTGCGATTCTTCCTACCTTGTGATATAATCTATGCAAGTAATGATGTAGTATGATCTAGTCCTACGCACGATGATGGTGAAATAGGACCCACAAAGTCTATAGATTATTTCTCAAACGATTCTCGCACTAGAAATGGGTCTTAAAGGAATTTTATCTCTTTTCCCTAGTTTTCCTGAAGTTGACAATGATCACACGCCTGCAATACGCCTTACAATATTTATATAATGTCTCCCACCATAATCCATTGAGTAGATTCACATGCCTAATGCAAGGGCACCTACATAGTGCCACTACGCAATACCACCATGAGCCTCCTCCATAATATCCGCACTCATGCTCCAATACACAATGGTTCAATACTTCATCCCCTGTCTAACTTATATAGATTACCAATGATCAACATAAAAGGTATCAAGCATATGCCAAGTTGCTTTTTTATAAGGCCTTTTGTCCTTCCACGTGCCACACTTGTTTGTAGAAAGACAACAATATCCTCCAAGTCTCAAGGCACGCATTATAACCTCAGATAATTGGGCTTCTTCTAACATTGTTTGTCCATCTTCCCTAATCAGTATCCTTGATAAATGGTCTAGCCCTGTCAGCTACTTTTTCCTAGTTTAACCACAACTATAAAATAAAATTCTTGGAGCAAGATCACCCATCAAAATATGCTCCCTTATATAAAATGGGCTTATTAACCAAGTATTTCAATGCCATGTGATCCGCATTAAAGACAAATGGGGTTGCTAGCAGGTATTTTCTAAATTTGTGCAATGCATAGATCATGGACAATGCTTCGCGCTCGGTAGTCAGTATAATTTTGTTCTACAGAGTCAATTATCTACTAATAAAAAGATAGGATGATCTATAATACCTTCTCTAGGATGAGCCAACACTACCCCAATGGCCATAGTAGAAGCATCCACATGTACATGAAACAATTGGTCCCAAGAAGGAAAACACAAAATAGACATTATGGTAAGTTTCTCCTTTAATGTCTTGAATGCATCTCCGCATGCGGTTCTCCTAATAAAAAGTCCCTTTGCCTTTTAGTAATTTTTCCAAGGGTGTGGAAACCTTAACATACCCTTTGATAAATTTTCTATAATACCCAAGTGACCAAGAATCGTGCAGTGACCTCACTTTGACTTCTAGGCACTTCTAGGCCTATTATAACTTTGCAACCTTAGCTAGATCAACCAACAAACCATCCATGTAGATGATGTGCCCTAACAACATACCAAATGGTGTTGCAAATACACACTTTTTGATGTTCAAAGAAATACTCAAATTTCTACATCTTTCAAACATTAAACGTAGATTGTCACAATGATCCTTAACAAGTCCATACATCATCCAATCATCTAATTAAACCTATAAAATTTTGTGGATGAAATCCTAGAATGCTTGAACAACTATGTATGAAAATACAACAAGCGTGTTTTTCAAACCGAATGGCATCACCGTATATGAAAACTTCCCCACTCAGTGGTGAAGGTTGTTTTCTCTTAATCCTCCTATGCAATCCTTACCTAATGATACCCAGAGAATCCATCCATGAAAGAATAAATTTTGTGCCATACAACGCCTTCTAATATTTCTTTTGTGAAAGGTGTAGGAAAAGGATCAATTACACATGCAAAAGATTCAAGTTCTATGATCCACACAAATATGAATCTGACCATCCTTCTTTATGTTGATAACCATGGGACTAACCCACTCAAATTCTTCTAAGGGCTTGATGATGCCATATTTCAACATTTTGTCAATTTCTTCCTTAACTTTAACTCGTAAGTTAGGGTTCATCCTATAGGGTCTCTTCCTAACCGGTCGTACACCTTCCTTAAGCTTGATCTTCATCTCTCCCAATGATTCATGCATGCCTTTTAATTCATGATATCCCCTAGGAATAGATCCTAAAATTCCCATAGTAACTCAATGATTTTGGCCACTTCAGATTCAGACCAATAATCCTTAATTATGGCCTCCTTAGGTTCAGTATCCGTGCCAATATTCACTTTCTTTATCTTCATTGGTTCATGATATGCGAGCGTATTCTTATCTGCACTATCCAAGACTTCATGCGTCCCTATTGAATGATCAATATCTAGATTTTCTATTTCTTCATCATCCACTATGTAGACCATCTTTCCTTTTTCTTTCTCAAAGCAAGCGCGTTGAAGTAACATGGAGTCTATTTCTTCTTCTTTGTCAAAATGCTCCCAAATCTGTCTCACCAAATAACTCCTAAATGAGTTCTTCCATCTTTGCACTATCTCCCATAGTTAAGAACTTTATAACCTTTAATTCCTCTTCTACTAGAGTTTTAGTAGAGATGTAGTTAAAATTTTGAACCATTCCCGTGATCAAACCCCGCCAATTTCTAGTTTCTCTATGTAGCTTCACATATACATACCAAGCACGTGCACATCCTTGTAGAGTGGAATATAATTTTTTCACCCAGAGTGAAGGTGGTAAAGCTTCCTTTCCCTCTATCTAGAGTCTCTGACACTACTGGATGTGGTGTTGAACAGGTTGATTACCATGAAAAGTATATTGTAGTAGGTGAATTGCTTCATGAAAACTGAGTGGTAAAAGCAATCAAAATTTCCCTCCATTCTATAATATTGTCCCTATAAACCACCCACCATTGACTTTGCTTTCCTGCGTAGTATGTATACTAAAAAATTTCTCCATTCTTCCCGACTTGCCCACTATTCTTCCATGTTGAGTAGGAATGTTGTAGGATCCTCCTCTCCAATGTACTAGGGTACAAAATTATGACCAATGCGCCTAACACATAAAATAATTATCTTACTTGAAAGTGCACTCCTTACCTCACACCCAACCATATCATAAGTACCATGTGCCCAATTATCACAAGCAACACTTATAGTATCACTAACTGACTTTTCATCTTCGCACCGCGTAAGTCCTTTTTGGATGGCTCGAGTACCTCCAGTCCCGAATGACACATATATAGATTCTATTTAGCTCTTCCTCACTCAAAGGTTTTACATAGGGTGAAGAATTCCCATCCATCAAAGGGATAATAAATCTTTCTTCCTTGTTCTCAAAACTGATATATACCTTATTGAACTCGGAGATCAACATTATTTGCATAAGCACTAGGGGTGCCCAAGTAAAGTTGGGAAACTATCTTCTTCTCGCTAACACTAATACCTCAAAATCCTAGTGAATTTGGCCCTTGTATAATGATGGATGCATCTTTCAAAACCCCTATGGGAGTGGACTTAGTTCGATTAAGCATAAACAACACATTAGAAGACTGGTTGCAATGGTGGTCTCCCCATCTGCACCCATGCATCCAAATTAAGAACATTGACTTTTGTACTGTGTCAATCAAGATATTACTCAAAAGCCATCCATCCACGATAGCATTCGAGTGATCTTCTTGTCATTGTCTATGCTATTTGAGGGAATATTTACATGCGGATCTGCGTTCCATTCTCATTACTTGTGCGTAGAGTGTTTCCTTCAGCCAATTCCTAGTAATGAATAATATTCTCCGGTGTAGCATTTTTCATATGTCTCGACGTCATTAATATCATATGGGACCTCCTCCTACTTCTTTCTTTTGTCCCATCTTCCGTGATTTCTCTTTCAAAAATTGTATTTCACCCTGAAGATTTCTGAGGACTTCCATGGTTTCTTAATAAACCTCCTTTTGATGAGAAGGATCTGGGTACCTCACATGTAGAACCTCCTCCTTATTGATTGTAGGCTTATACTACAATGCTTCTTTGGCGCGTGCCTCTTCAACACATGTGGTAATCTTTATGGTTAATGCCTCAGGATCTGGTGTTAACTTGGGCATCCACTGATTTTTCACCGAGCGTTAGATTCTAACCATCCCCGCACCCATGTTCTCTTTCTTATGTTGTTTACTAAGATGCTAATATAAGTCCAGGAATTCATCATAACTATGATTCTTTCCACAGAAAGAACATGTAATATTTTGGGGACATTCATGCCTGTAGTGGTCAGGAGATCCACATGTGTAGCATGTCCCACGAGGAAACTCACCTCGTCCACCACCATGGCCTCATCCTCCATATCCTCCTCGAAATACATGCCCTCTTCCACAACCTCCTTCAAAATGCCCCTCATTCCGATCATAGCGTGTTTGATTATGATCCCAATCCTGGTGCTCATTCTTGCCTTTAGAATTATCTAATACACTTGTCTGTCATACACCAATGTCTATAGCATCATGGATCTGACCAATCAGCCTGCAATCTTTAGTATCATGAGTCATTAACCGTAAAATCTTATAATAGCAGGATATGTTATTTCTTATCATGCATTGTAATAATGGGAAGTGACTAACATCATGGTTCAAATGACATATCTCATAATCCAATAGTAGAGAATGCACGACTGCGTGATTTAAAACTATGCTTGGTGTGCCCTTGTACTTCACAATCTGTACACCAAATCCCAATGTGTGTCTCATGGGAAAAATGTGTAGATAGTTTCTTCAACTGCTTGGCCATAGCCATAATCTGTGCTTCCAAAAATGGGCTAACTTCAATGTCTATACTCCTAATGGCCTCCGCGTGTAAAGCTACTTCAAGCACCTCATGTGGATCAATGTGCATTTTATGTGATAACGCCCTTCTAAATGGTGTAATTAATCCTCCAATGAACCATTGTGCATGCTGGCTTGCATGAATACCATAGGAAATCTTAGATAGAAGCATTTTGAAATGGGCATCATACTCATGGACACTCTCAGTAGTGCCTTGTTTGATATCCTTGAGTGCACTTATACTCTTCTACTCAAACTCAACGATATAGAACTCTTTTAAGAAAGCGTCCTTAAATGTTGCATAATCCATGCAAGTTTTATCAAGGTCAAACTTCATGTACTAACTGTGTGCACGTCCCTATAATGTAGTTATAAATTGGCTTGCCTTGTGCTTAGAATTTGTGATCTCTTTTGACGCCACAATTTTTCACACATGTGCACATGCTCAGCAGTATATTCTATGCCCCTATACTCTAGAAGATGAAGAGTTATTTCCATGTAAATATTCTAGGGTTGATGCGGACATTTCCCACCTAATCCAGAACCTCGTGTGTTTCCTATGCCTTCGTAACCACTAGATCCACCGCAGCTAGAACCGTCTATGCCTCCCGATCCTCCACTTGTAGCCAAAATAGGACCGAAGATGCACTTTCCTACACCTTAATACTTGGTACTATATTGAACCCCTATGGTTTGTGAAGTGGTACCACTCCCACAAGTGAATCCAACATTCTATGTGCTCACATTTTGTGCGGATGATGAGCCCGAAAATGTACCCCAAAACAAAAATGAAGACTATGCCTTGCCATTGATGTACTTGCGGCTGACTTACTCCCCGCTCCCCTACTACCTAAATTATCTTGTTGACTACGTGTCATACTAGATACTAGAAAACCAAGTGCAAGGGTTAGCTTTCCAGGTAGGTTTAGATGCACGCGCCCGCGCCCAGTCATCTCTACTAGCATGCTCCCTTGTGAGGTCGAGGAGGGTTCCTTGTCATGCTTTCCTAGATCGGGAGTTCCCGATGCTCTGCCCACATTTTCTTCGTGAGATCCAAATCCTTCATGAGCCATCTCTCTCCTCAACGCCATCTACTCTACAATGTCACGTTGTTTCTCTATCTCCCTCTCGCATGCCTCATTATACTTAATCCACCTTTCTTCCCTCTTCCTTACTTCCGCTAAGTCTTCCATCTTTCACCAATCTTTTTCATGCCCCCACACGTGGTGGGGTTTAACTAGCCATCAGTTTGTCTTCCAAGTTCAGGGTTACCATCAAAATATTAATTACTAGCGGAATACCTTGTAAATAGGCTCCCTTGGGATACTGCAAAAATTGAAACTCAGCTACCTCTAGGCAAGAATATGTAGAAATTCAATACTCCAAGATATAGTTGTTCAAAACACTACAGAACCACGTATCCACATCGCGAGTCCAAATCATATCAGCATCATAAAGGGCTTGAAATTCTTCCTACGTCCATATAAGTTTGTGATACCTCCAATTGTTTAGACGCATAATCAACTAGCCACTCATACAGTTCTACGAGAAAGATATCGAAGAATCTCTCATACAAACAGATCATACATGATTCTTCTCCACCACTAGCGTGCATCAAAATCAGATCCAATGTTGAACCTCCATGCATATTCTTCTTCCATATCATGTATCTACTCCTCAACACTTGCTAGAGTCAACTCGGTACATCTTCATCACAAACCATCCTGAAACAATCGAAAAGAGGTCCCAGAATCTTAACCAATGACACAACCTAGAATTCACCAAGAATAACCCAGGCTTGTTGGAACTTCACTCACCTAGATCGAGTGCTCACCCAAAGTGCACAAAGGTACCAGGCCCCTCCTTATAGTTGCTCATGCAAGACGGGATCATGATGAAGATTTAATGCATGTAGATACATAACAACACAAATATTCTACAAAGCACATTCTAGATCTAGATATTTAAGGAACCATCAATCAAATGCTACACATAATGAAATTATACATGCAATAACAAATTATAACCATGCTCAACACCTTGTTCCAGTTAATATCTTTCATTATATTAAACACAGTAATACATGTGAAGCTCATTACAATACCGGTGCTATACGTTCATGTGTGAAATAGACCCGACCATATAACTTTGTATACATCTACATAATCAATTCTCTTCTTACTACACAGTCTATACTATATTTATAATGGTGGGGACTTTCCCTTCACCGCTCATCTAATCCCAAAATAGGTCACATGTTGAGAATAGCCATGCGCCTTTACAAGAATAGGCTCTCATGCACGTATGCTAACAATAGACCTCTCATAGTTAACTGGAAGTAGTAATCTTATTATTAGCTTGATCCCATGCAAAGTGCTTCGTATTCATTCCTCCAAAAATAAATCATGTGTGTCGTGGGTAAGTCTTCATCTAGTTTGTGTGCTCTGCACGTCATTTCCAAAAATAGTCTGCAATCGTGAAAATGGCTAAGTCCTAAATTTGTTTTTCTCCTTTGCGCATGATTCTTTTTCAATCCCTTTGCACCTTTAAACGCACTTTGTTCTTCTACGTGATCTTTTTGTATGCCTTCTACCAAGTGCTATATATTGTCCGATCAACACCAAGTACTATTATCGGTCCTCATCAATATCTCACCGCGAGGGAATAACATAGGAAAATCGCTCACGCATTACAAATTAAAAAACTTGAAATGGAACATTAGATCATGCTCCCCCTCAATGTGAAATTTCCACTTATTCAAATAGGAACACCGAAATCAAGCATACCGAAAACAATGACAACAAACACACTACAAAATTTGTCACCAAATCTTCATGTGGTCCCATCGTTGGGGACTGACAAGAGGTTGTTGATTGACCTTCTTCCTCCGATGCCTCCAGCCTCTATTGTGATGCTGCTAACTAAGTCGGATGTGATCATGAAGCTCAAAAAATAACCTCCACAATTTAGACGTCGTGTATAAGCGGAAATGCCTCCAACACCTTGAATAGCGAGGCAAATTGTTTTTTATTTTACGGACTTTTTATAATGACCCGACAATCTAATTTGACAACAAAATTATTGATACAAAATTTTTGATATTGAATGAAAATACAACTCTTAAGAAACACGACTTTTATAACTTGGATGACACTATCAACATGACACAAATTTCTCAACTCAAAATGAAATATAAATAACATGATAAAGAATTTTAATACAAAAATAACAACTTATTCTTGACAATTTGACCATTGACGTTAATAAAACTTATTTATAAAATGACACACACAAACTTTAACAAGTAATTGTTGACTAGAGTTATAAAAAAAAGTAATATTTAATTACATTTTAGAAGAATAATAAACACTAAACTATTAAAAAAACTAATTAGAAGAGACTGAACATTAAAACAAAAGACTATCCAACTAATACTTTTATCTAGACTCGATAAAGCTTTACTTACTCAATACGATGTAACCTAACATGAGACAATGATTTACTTATCATGAGACGTCGAAACTGGTGGAATAAACGCTGCCTTAAGCACGCAGATTTATGCACACAACTATGGTTTCTGAGAAACTGCATTAATAGTTCATCGACTTGGTCGCCTTCACTTCAAGAACTAGATCTATGCACTTCTCCTCTAGAACATTGTAACATTTTTGAAGGGCTGTGAGAATGTTGTCAAGAGCTGCGTATTTGGACAAATCAATGTGCTTATGAAGAGCTGATACACCCGGGAAGTGTAAGACACCAAACCAATGCAGTGAAAATTCGATGCAGATTCTAATTCTCTTTTCTACATATTTCCACCACCACGTTTCTGCCATGATCATGGGTTGACGGTGTTGTACATTGAAATGTCATTGTTTTGCAATACTTTGTTTGGACGAAATGCTTGATGAATTAGATCTACGCATATAGATTAACAGGAAACACAAATATTCTAATACATCATCAGAGAAAACCTGCTCTTAACCTGCACGTTTTCTTCTTTGCAAAGGCAACGCGTCTCTGATTTACTTTTTTTATCCTGCACTTTACTCAACCAATCATCCTCTTGCATATGGTATTTCCAGCAAATAGATGCAATTACAAAGAAGACGGTTCTGCAGGTATGCTACGGGATGTTTGGATTTAAGACAGAATTTAAAGCACCTCCTTCTATCTAATTAGATCAGGCACCTCTCAACTCTCTATACCAGACGTCTCTCATCTCACTCTAACACCACTGATATGAATATGAGGAGCTTATACAAAGATCTATGTACTGAACATCGCCATGAATATTCATACAATGAACAGAGTGATATTTCTTATTGCTTAATCTCCAGCACAATACATATTTATAGGGAGAGGATCTCCTTAAACTAAGGAGTCCTATGAAACCTCCACGAACAACTCAAACTAAATTTAGGCAGACTGTTTCAACCACCAAAACAATCTATGTACGCACTAACAAATATATTCCTTATAAATGATAATTCCTAACATTTTACCTCAAAACTTATCTACAATCTTCCAAGTAGGGTTTATTTTAAGACCCTTATACGATGGTTGGAAGATGTTCTAAAAGGGTATTTTCATTATTGACGAATCTAGGAAAGGAGCGTTTTGGGATGGCGGCGAATGCAATTTATTTTTCAAGTTTCTGAACATCTGCATATATGTGTTCCCATCCGATAATAGAAATTTATTACTATTTAGTTACGGAATCATGTTGATGTGCGGTACCCTCAT